>JAVHJM010000020.1:0-26109 GCA_036971725.1 Arthrobotrys conoides | reverse complement strand
TTATGATTATATTATCTATATAAAAAAATATTTTCATAAATAAATATTTTATTTTTAACTTTTTAAAAAAAAATATTAAATATAAAAAAAATAAAATTAAAAATATAAATAATTTTTAAAATATTCCAATTTTTATTAAATTTAATTTTTTATTTATTTATTTATTAAAAGCTAATTTAATATATTTATTTAATATAAAATTTTTAATTTAATTTGATAATTAAATTAATAATTTTATATCTTTTAATATATTAATTAATTTTGTTTTTAAAACATTATTAAAAACTCCTTTTACATCTAAAAACAAAACAAAAATTTTTTATTTTTTATTTTTTACTATTTTTATATTATTCACTAAAAATAAAATTATATTAATTATAAATTTTAATTTTTTATTACCAATTTATTCTAAATTTAATATATTATAAATTTCTAATAAAAAAGTTATTCTTTTTATTATTATTTTTTCTAATATTTTTTTTAAATAATTTAAAAAATTTATAATTTTATAAACTTTTAATATATTATAATTTAATTTATTTAATTTTAATAATATTATTTTAATTATTTTTCTAAAACAAATTAAATAATAAGCATAACTTAATAATCTATTAAATAAATCATTAAATTTTTCCAAAATTATTTTATATATTTTTTTAAAACATAAAAAATTTATTCTATTTAAGCTTAATATTTTTTTAAAATTTAAAATAAATATAATTTTTTTAATTTCTTTATTTATAATTTTCTCCCATTTTATCTCTTTTTTATTTAAAATTATAAAACTATTTTTCTTTTTAAAAACTAAAAATTTTAAAAATAATATTTTTCTTAATATTTTTAATTTTTTTTTAAAATTTAATATTTTTTTTTTTCAAATTCTAAATTAAAAATTATTTACATTTTTTTTAATTTTATATATTTTAATATATTAAAATTCTTTTTATTTTTTATATTTATTAAATAATTTTTTTAAAATTTTTATTTTAATTTTTTTATTATTTTAAAATATATATTTTTTTTATTTTTAAATAAATTTTAATTTTTTTATAATTTATTATTTTTTTAAAATTTTTTTTTTTATAATATTTCTTTTTTTTTTTATTTATTTATTAATTTTACTATATTGTAGATTTTAATATAATTATTAATTTTAATATTAATATTTTTACCATATTAATTAGATTTTTTTAAAATAAATTTATTATTTATTTTAATTTTTACTCCATCTCTACCTTATTTTTATTAAATAAAAAAAATAAATTATTTTAAAAATTATTCTTATTTAAATTTTTATTTAATTTTAATAATTTTTTTTAAAAGATTTTTTAATTTATTTTTTCCCAATTATATTTATTAATAGATAATAAAATATTTACTAAATTTATTAATTATAATATATAAAATAAAATTATTTTATAATCTAATTTAATATCCATTTTATTTTCAACTCTTTATTTTTTAATAAAATTAATTATTAAATTTGTAGTTAAAATTAAATTTAATATAAATAAATTATTTATATTTTTTTTTTAATAATAATAAATTAATATTTTTAAATTATTTAAAATTTATAATTTTTTATTTTTAATTAATTCTACTATTTTTTTAAATTTTAATTTATTAATATATTTTAAATTTTATAAAAAATAATATAAATTAAAATTTTTTAATATTAAATATTTATTTTTATAATTTAAAAATTTTTTTTTATATAATCTTTTTATTATGTATAGTTTTGTTATATTTATTATTTTTAAATTTATTTGTTGTTTTTTATTATTATTATTATTATTATTTATCATACACGCATGCAACCTTTCGGTTATGGCAGAATGAAGCAAAAGAAATTAAAATACATGCTTTTCGCACCTCATTATTTTTATTATTTTTATTATTATTTTTTATTTTTATTTTTAAAGTTTTTTTTAGCCCTTTTGTCTCTTTTTTTTTTTTTCCATTAAAAGAACAATGTCGTATATCTATTATTCTTACCCATCCACTCTAATATAATATTAAAATAATATATCTCATCTTTGGAATTTTTTTATTATTAAATTTCCAGATTTCCCCATCCTATAAAATAATTATTTTTAAAATTTTTATTGTATTTTCTTTTTATAATATTTGTTTTATTTAAGAATTTTTTTTAAAAAGATTATACCTTTATTATTAAATAATAGAAAGTAATAATTTAATTATTTATTAACTTTTTTAAATTTCTTTTTTAACATCTTTCTTTTTTTATTATAAAATTTACATTTTATAATTAAATATTTTAATATTTAAAGTTTATTTTTATATATATAATTTTTATTTAAAATTTTAAAGTTTAAAATATTATATAAATAATTATTAAAATACCCATACCCAATTCTTAATTAAATTAAAGAAGAAATAAAATTGTTATTAAATTTAATAAATATTTTATTTTTTTTAATTTTGGTTTATTAATATAATTTAGTTTATTTTTTTATTTTATATATATTTTTTTTTTATTTTATTAAATCTTTTTTTTTATTTTTTATTTTAAATAAATAAAAAACTTAAATATATTTTTTGTTTTTATTTTTATAATTTTTTTGATTAAATAATTTGTTTTTTTATTTTTAACAATTTCAAAATAACTTGAAACCTATTCTATAAATATATTAATATTTTTAAAATTAAATTTATTTACAATATCCCAAATTTTTAAAATTATTTTTTGATTAGGTTTTATACTTAAATTTTACAATTTTTTTATTATAACCTAGTTATTAATAAAAAAATAAATATTTTTTATTTTTTTATTTTTATTAATTATTTTTAAAAATTTTTCAAATTCTATTTTTAAAACAATCAATTCTACATTATATATTTTCATACTTTTTTTTAAATTAGAATAAATTTTAAAAATAAATTTATTATTTATTTTTCTATATACTCCTATTTTTAAGGATTTTTTTTTTTTATTATTTTTATTTTTATTTTTTATTTTTAGTATAAAATTGTTTGTATAAATAAATAAATTTTTTTTAAAATTTAATTTAACTTTCTTTTTATTTTTATAATTCTTTACTTCTAAATCCTTAAATACATTATTTATAAGGAAATTAATTTTATTTTTAATTTAAAATAAACTAAATTTTATATTTATTTTTTTAATCTTTGTATATGGGTTTATTAAGAAATTAATTCTTGATAATATTCTATCCAATATAAAGATATATTTTTTTTTATCTTTTTCTTTTTTATTTTCATTCCATCTTAAATAAAATTTTAAATCTATTTTTTTTCTCTTCAAAATAAATTTAAATAAAAATAATTTTAAAAATCTCTTTTTTATAAAATAATTTTTATTAAAAAAAAGAAATCTTAAAATATACCTCCTTTATATCCCATTTAATCTAATTTTTAATAATAAAATAAAGATTTTGACTTTTAAAATATTTATTAAAATTATTTTAAAATTTTTTATTATTTTTCTTAATATTTTATTTTAAATTAATTTAAATGTTTTTAAAACCTTTTGTTATTTTTGATTTTTTTATTAGATCTCAACCCTATAATCTAACATAAAACAAATATAATTTTTATATAATTATATTAAAATTTTAATTTTAAATTTTTTTTTTAAATTTATTAGTATTTTAATAAAATTTAAAATTTTATTTATTATATTGATTTTAATTTTAATATAATTTTTAAAATTTAGTTTTATATTAAAATATATATTTAATTATCTTAAATTGTTGATAAGTTTTATTATTGTATTATTTAACAATTTAATATTTAATTTTTTAAATTTTTTTTTTTTTTTAAATTTATTTTAAAATAAATTAGTTTTAATTTTATAAATAAAATTATTTTTATAATTTAATATATAATATTTTATCTTTTAATAATTTATATATTTATTATTTTTAAAAAATTTTATATATTTTTTTATTTTAAATTTTTTATTTTTTAAAAAAATATATTTTTTATTTTAAATTTTTATTATTTTTATTTTTATAATAATAATAATAATTATAAAAAAATTTTTTTTTTTTTTTAATTTTTTTTTTCTTATTAATTATTTTAGATTTTTAATTAAAATAATTATATTATTTATTTTTATTTTTTTTTAATATTTTTTATTTTTTAATTTTTAAAAATTTTATATATTATTAAAAAACTTTAATTTTTTATTTTAAAAAATCTTTATATATATTTATTTATTTTAATAAATTTTTAATAAATTTTTTTTTTATATTTCAAAATATTTTTTTTTTTAATATTTTTATAAATAATCAAAATTAAATTTCTTTTTAAATTTAAAAAAATTCCAAAAATAATTAATTCTAAATTATTTAATTTTTTTTTAAAAATTTTATTTATTTTTTTTTAAAAAATATTTAATTTTTAAATAAATAATTTAATAATATTTTTTAAAATTATTAATTTTTATTAATTAATTAATATTTTTATATTTTATAAATTTTATATTTTATATATTTTATATATTTTTTAAAATTTTTAAATTATTTTTTATTTTATTATTTTTATTATTTTTTAGATAATTTAAATATATATCTTTTTTATATTATTTTTTTTCATCTCTTTTATTTTTTATTTTAAATCTTCTATTTCCTATACTTTTTCTTTTAAAAAGTCATTTAACCTTTTAATTTCCAAAAATAAATTTTTCTTATTTATTTTTTTTTTATTATTACTAGAATTTATTAATATATTCTTTTTAAATTTTTTTTTATAATATATAAATATATATTTTTATATTATTAAAATTAATTTATTTAAAAATAAACTTATTAATATATTTTTCATTTTAAAACTAACTTTAAAAAAATATAATTTAAATTAAATAAAAAATTTTTTTTTTTATATAATAAATAATTACAATTTTTATATATTTTCTTTTATTATAATTATTTTATATCAATTTTTATATCACCTTTATTTTTATAATATTTTTATATAACTTTTCCTATTTTTTCAATTGATATAATTTTATTTGGTTTTAGATATTTTGTTTAAAAGTTATGGGGGGGTTGTTTGTTCTGAAGGTTGATGATAATGTTATTTTTTATTATAAATATTAAAAATTCTGAATATATTAAATTTATTTAATTTAAAATTTATAATTTGGTAGTTTTTATTATTAATTAAATTTATTTAATTTAAGATTTTATATTTAATACTTTTTCAGAAAAAAGTGATTGTTTGTGGTTTATTTTTTTTATAAATTAAATAAATTAGATTAAATTCAAAATATAAAATTATATTTTTTTCTTTTTTTCAAAATTATGGTTTTTAAAAAAAAATAATATTTATTTTATTTTTAAATATAAAATTAAGTATACCTTACATTATATTTATAAATATATTATAATTATATTAATAAATTTTTATATAATTTGTTATTTTAATTTTGGTTTTTTTTAATTTTTGTTATTTTTCTTTTTTATGTATTTATTTGTAAAATAATTTTTTTTATATAATATATATTTTATTTTAATATATTTATATGGTTTTTTTTTTTTATTATATGTTATATATTTATGGAGATAGATTTTATATTTTAAAATATAAATTCTATATTTTGTATTTTTTTTATATTTAAAATTTTAATATTTAATTTTTTAATAATTATTATATTAATTTTTGCAATTAAAATTGTAATATTATTTTATTTTTAAATATTTTTTTTATATGAAATTTTTTTTTTTAAAATATTAAATATTATTTTTTTTATTTTTATTATTAAAATTATTAAAAAAAAAATTTTATTTTATAATTTTTTTTTTATTAATTATTTTAATGGTTTTATTAAAAATATTTTAAAATTATCTTTTTTTATTTCTTTTTATAAAAAAATTAATTTTTTTTATTTTTATTTTTTTTTATTTATATTTTGTGTATAATTATAAAATTTTAAATTTCCATTTTTAATAACTTTTAAATAAATTTATTTATTTTAATAATTTTTTTAAAAATTTTGTTTTTATATTTTAGAATTTTTTTACTATTTATATTTTTATTTATTATTAATATTAAATTCTCTTTTTTATTTAATAAAATATTAGATATATTAATTTTTAAATTCTTTTTTTTTAATATAATATTTATTATTTTTTTATATTTATTTATTGTTATTTTTAGTAAAAGTATATTTATTTTTAAAATAATAATTTTTCTATTTAATAATAATAATATTTTTTAAATTAAAATTATTAAAATTATTAAAATTATTATTTTTATTATTTCCATCATTTTTATAACTTTTCTTATTATTTCTGTATATATTTTATTTTTTTAAGTTATTTTTTCTATTTCTTTTTTAAAATTCTAAATTTTTTTTTTTTGTTTTTTTTAATTATTTATTTTAATTTTTGATTTTAAGTTATTACATTTTTTATATTATAAATTTTTAAATTTAAACTAATTAATAATTATTTTTTTTATATTTTATTTTATAATCTAACTAATTAAATAATTAAAATTAATTTATTTATTAAAAAATTATTTAATATATTTATTTTTAATATTTAATTTAAAAAAATTGTGGTGTTTTTAATATTCTTTTTATTGTTTTTTTTTATTTTATATATAAATAATTATAAAAAATTTTAGAATTTTATTTTATAATTTCTTTCTTATCTTTTCAATTCATATTTTGTTTTTTAGTATATTTATTCTTTATTTTAAGAGTTTTTGAAAGATATCTTTTTATTTAGTTTTGGATACTTCATTCCAAAGTTATGGGGGGGTCGTTCGTTCCGAAGGTCGATAAATATTTTTTTTGTAATTTATTAATATTTATTATAGTTTTTGAAGATTTTCTTAAATATTAAATTATAATTTTTTAGATATATGAGTGTATTATTAATATATTTAATATTTTTTATAATATAATTTTTGGTGGTTTTTTATTGTTATTAAATAATTGTATTATTATTGAAGTAGTATAAAATTTAATATTAATAAATAGAATTATTTTAATTTAATTTATTATTTAATTTAAATATATAAAATTTATAAATTTAATTAATTATAATTAATATTTTTTTAATTATTATTAATATAATTTTTATAGTATATGGGGGTAGAGTTATTGTAATAAATAATAATATTATTTAAATTTAGATTATTATTGTAATTAATATAATATAAAATATTTTTAATAATATAACTTTTTTATTTATTTTATAAGATATAATAATAAAATAAATATATTTATATAACTATATAAATATATAAATTATAATTTTTTAATTTTTAAATAATATATTAATTAATTTAATAATTTTAAAATATAAAATTATATACAAATAAAAAATATTATTATTAAAAACATAATATTTTTTTTTTAATATTTTAAAAATTTTATTTTTTTTATTTTAAAAATTTTTATATAATAATATAAAATAAAATTAATTTTTTATTTTTTTATTTAAATAAGTTTATATATGTAAAATAATAATTATATATATTAGTTAATAAGAATTTAGTAAAAGTGTTTATTAATAAGTTTTTAAAATTATAATATTTTAATTTAAATAAATTATTTTTTATTTTTTTTATTTAAAAGAATTATAGGTTATAATATTTTGTTTTTTATTAATTATTATTTATTATATTAATTATTATAATAATAATATTATTTATATATAAAATTATAAATAATAAAAAAAAAATTATCTACAGTTAAAACAATACTAAAATTAAAAATAATAATTTTTAAAATGATATATTCTTAATTTTTATATAATTAAAAATTATAATTTTTGTTTTAATTAAGGATTATATTATAATCAATTATAATTTATTATTTTATAAAATAATGTTACTTATTAATAAATATATATAATTAAAAATTAATTTTCATATAATATTTTCTGGTTTGTAAATTTATGTTTAGTTTACATTATTATATATTTTTAATAGTAAAAATAAATTTTTTTATTAATTATTTTATAATTATAATCAAAATTTTGTTTATAAATAATTAATAAATATTAATAAATTTATATTATAACTTTTTAGTGTTCATCAGGAAAAGAACATCAGTTCCATCCTATAATCCTTATTTCCATCCTACTTTTAAACTATGTTATTAGATAAAACAAAAACCACAACAAAAATAAACAAATTTTTAATTAATTAAATAACTTCAAAAATAGGATAGAAACAAGAATTATAAGATAGCACAGGATGGCACAGAATGAACAAAATGGAACCAATGTTCTTTTCCTGTTGTTTATAAACATATGGGTATACTATCTTAATTTTATAATTATATATGTTAAATTAAATTAATTATTTTATATAACATATTCCACAAGCGAGCGGCGCATACAAGCGAGCAGCATACTTTTTTAATAATATCAATTTCCTTTTTTTTGATATCTCTTTCAATAGCTATCTTTATTATAATTCTAATTCTTGTAAATAATAACTGAAGCTAGGTTTATTTTTACTATTAAAGTATTTAATAATAATAATAAATTAAGTTTTAGAGTTATTACCAAAATATATAATATCCCAGAAACAACCCTTCAACATCAACATACTAATATAACTTCAAAAGTTGAAACCACTTCCAAAACATACAAATTTACAACATTAAAAAAACAAACTCTCATCAATACTATTCTTAATATAACAATGCAATCTTTTCATCCCCAACTTTATCATATAAAAACTATAACAAACATATTATTTTGAAATTAAAATACTAATAAATTCAAACCTATTAATATAAATTAATCTTCAAATCTTATCAAATATAAACCAAAACTTTAAACAACTATAACCCAAAAATATAATTATTAACATATTAAATATAAAAATAAAAAAATTATTACCAATTAATTTTAATTTATACTCAATATCAAAATAAAATATGATATTTAGAATATTAATATTTATAATTTTAATAAAATAAGTTTTATAATAGGAATGATTACTAATACTATTATTGTTATAAGCTCTAACTATTATAGTAACAAAATCATACTAATATAGCCTAGTAATCAAAAGTAAACTATAATTATTTAAAGTATTAATACTTAAAGTTGATCGGTATTATTATTTATTATTTTAATTAACTAATATTATCTTAAACATTAGTATATGCAATATAAATTACTTAATAATTGAATAATTGCAACTATTAGTAATAATTAAACAAATAACAACACAAAAATTCAATAACTTAAACATTTTAATTAATATATAAAATCAAAAATTATTAGTATTC
Source organism: Arthrobotrys conoides (assembly GCA_036971725.1). NCBI lineage: Eukaryota > Fungi > Ascomycota > Orbiliomycetes > Orbiliales > Orbiliaceae > Arthrobotrys > Arthrobotrys conoides. The sequence continues at coordinate 16,865 of JAVHJM010000020.1, read as the reverse complement.
ACTATTTATTAATATTAAATAATTATAAAAGTTATTATTTTATTAAATTTGAGTTATATATATAAAAACATAATATTATTTTTTTATATTTATTTTCTCACTTATTTTACTTACTTTACTTAATATTATATGTTTTAAATTATTAAAAGTTATTTATAATCATCAAATTAAAAATTTAATACACCAATACATCAATCATATTAATAAACTTAAGTTCTTTTATATCTTTTGAAAAATATTTATTACTATAATAATTATTAAAAATATATAAAATAAATTTACTAGAACTAATATTTTATTATATAATTTAAAAAAAATACTTTTAAAATTAAATATTCAATTAATATCCTCTCTATATTTATTATATTTTACTACTACTTCGGGATAAATAATAAAAACACCAAAGAATTTTTTACAAATTATTATATAAATATAATTAATTAAAAATTAACTTATTAATAAATTTTTTACTATATTAACTACTATAAACTAAATTAATAAAAATATATAATTAATAATGCATAAAATAACACTCCTTTAATCTAAAATATCAACATTTTAAAAAGTAAATCAAAAATTAAATAAATAATATAAAGTAAAAAAAAAATATTTTTAAAATAAAAAAACATTAAACATAGAAACTACTCACAATCTACTAATTTAAAATTAAATAAATACTTAAATACAAATTAATACTAAGCGACATAATATTTTTGTGAAAAGAAATAACAGCCAATCACAACATTATAATAAATACAATCAACCAAGTCACAACATACAAATTTATAAACAACTATAATATAACCTATTAAATATATTTTAATTGTTTTTCAATTATATTATTCAAGCATAGTTAAAAAGTTGACCAAAATCCAGTGCAGCACTAAAAAAGTGCACCGCTCACTTATATATGCTGCTTGCTTGTGGAATACATTAACATAATTTAATAATTTAATTATTATTATTATTATTATGTATCATACACGCATGCAAGCTAGTAATTTATAGCAGACAGAAGAAAATTTTCTTTATAGTATACTCAAAATTTCAAATAATAAATAAAATAAATAAAAATCATAATTTTTTTTAACTTTTTTATTTTTTTTCCATCATTTTTCTTAAAATCTTTTTTTTTTACACTTATTATCTCTTTTCTATTATTAAAAGAAAATTATTAATTTTATTTTAATGTTTTTTATTTGTAATTTTATAATTAATTTTTCAAAAATTTTTAATTAAAATATAAATTTATTTTTTAAGATTTTCTTATTTTATTTTAATTTTAAATTTTTTTTTTGATCATTTTTTTATACAATCTTAATTTTTTTTATAAATTTTATTATATATTATAAATTTATATTATTAGATAATAGAAATTTTATATTTATAAATTTTTTATTTATTTTCTTTTTTAATATATATATATATATTTTTTATACTTTTTATAATATAATAAAAGATGTTTTGATATTTAAAATATTTTATTATATAAATAATTTTATTAATAATATTTTTTAATATTTTATAAAAATAATTATGAAAATATTTATAATTAATTTTTAATTAAGTTATTATTAAATTAATTTTATTATTTAATTTTTATAAAATTTTATTTCTTTTTAATTTTAATAATTAAAATAATTTACTCTTGAGGAAAAGCTAATCTCGACACAACTCTGGTGTGGACAGGAATACAACAGTTGGCCTACTTGAAACGATTATATAAAGAGTCAAACTAGTATTATAAAAACCGTTTTAAATAAAAAAGAGTTTTACTATTCTTGACACACGTGACCTGTTACTATTTTTAGTATCAAAACTAGTTATTTTATTATTTTAATAATCGATTTAAAAACTGTTTGCAAAACTGTTTGAACAACACAACTGTAAGACAAACTGTTTGTCAACTGTTAGACAATTATCTCAAAACTCTTTTTTTTAATCAAACTGTAATATAAACGTTTTTTGACAGTTTGACAACAGTGATTTTAAAAAAAACTGTCGTTTAGTTTTTTTATCGTATGCTAACCCGTGAAAAGAATTTGAATTTTTGTCTCAAGAGTAATTTAATTTTATTTGTTTTTTAACTTTTTTCCTATTTTATAAAATTTTATAATCTTATATTTTTTTTTAAAAAAAAATAAAAAATAAAAAAAATTTTAGTTTAAATTTTTATAATTTTTTTAATTAAATAATTTATTTTTTTATTTTTTTTTATTTTTATATATTTTGGTATTTAATTAATATTTATTTTTATATTATAAGACTAGATTTTGTTATATAAAAATTAAATTTTTAAAATTATTTTTTATTTTAAATTTATTTTTAATAATTTTAATTTTTTTATTATAATTTAATTGTTGATAAATAAATAAATTTTTTTTATTTTATTATTTTTTATTATAATTAATTTAATTTGTTTAAGGTTGTTATATATTATAATTAATTTTATATTGTAAATTTTTATTTTATTATTTAAATTTTTTAAAATTTCAAAAATAAACTTTTGATTTATTTTTTTATAATATTCAGTTTTAATTAATTTTATATTATTTTTTAATTTTAAAAGAGATTTATTAAAATAAATAAATAAATTCTTTTTTGAATTTAAATACTTTTTCTTTTTTTTATATATTTTTATTTTTAATTCTTTATTATTTTTACTTATATAAAAATTAATATTAATTTTAAATTATAAAAATTTTAATTTTAAATTAATTTTTTTAATTTTTATATATAAATTTATTTAAAAATTAATTTTAAATAAAATAAAATCCTATATAATTTTATAATATTTTTATTTTATTTTATTTTTATTTTATTTTAAATATTTTAAATTATTTTTTTTTATTTCTTTTTTAAAAAAATTTTCTGGTAAAAAAGAATTTAATATTTTTAATTTAATTAAATATTTTTTATTTTAAAAAAAGTACTCATGTGTTGTAGGTTATGATAATTTGCAGCTTGTGATAAATAATTCTAACTTTGATTCATTTTTTTAAATGTTGAAATCCAGTATTGTGCTGGATTTTTAAAATTATAAAAAAAATATAATATTAATTTTTATTATTATGATTTTTAAATAATGTTATTATTGTTTATTTAAGGGATTTATTTAATTTTTTAAAATTTTTTTTATTACAACAACTTTTTTAATTTTAAAATTAAATAAAAATAATAATATTTTTATTATTAAAATAATTATTATAGATATTGATATTGGAATGAAAAGAACTTTAAATTTTTTTTATTATATAACTTTTAAAAATTATAATATTTTAAAAATGATATAATAATACAATATTAATTACTAATATTTATAATATTATTTTAAAAATATTAATATTTAAAAGTTTTACTTAATCAATTAATTTTTAAATATTTTATAAAAATAGGAATTTATAGAATAAATATTTTGTTATTTTGATTAAAAAAATTTTTTTTATCTAGCTCTTATTATAAATAAGATATTTAAATTATATCAAACAATTTATTTTAATATTTTTAATTTTTATTAATTATAGGTATTTTAATTTAAAAATGAATTTATTAATTAAATAAAATACAAAATTTTAAATTATATAAATAAAAAATATATTATAATAGTTTTAGTAGAATTTATTAAATTATATTTTAATTATATAAATTAATGTTTGTAAATAATATTATTTAGATTTTTATATTAATATTTTATAATTTCAAATTATTATTTAAAATAAAATTATAAAATAAAATAATATATAAAATTTTAATAAAAAAAGTATTATAATAAATTAAAATCAATATTATTAAAATATTATATATTATAGAATATATATTTAATTAATTTAAAATAATAATAAAAAAAATATTATTATTATTAATTATATAAATGTTAATAATATTAAAATAATATTATTAATAATTATTTTTAAAGATGTTTATTATATAGAAGATTAGTATACTGTTTTAAATAATGAGAAAATTACTTTTAATATTATAAAAAAGAGATAGATGAATAATATTTTTGGTGTTAAATGGGTTTGTTAATTTGAAATTTATTTATAAGTTGAAATATTGTTTAATATATTTAAAAATTAATTATTAATTTTTAATAATTATAAATTATATGTTTTTATTAAATTTTTAAATTTTTGTTATGTTAATAATATTGAATTATTATATATGTTTACTTATAGTATTTATTTTTTTTAGTTATTGGATGTTGGATTTTTTGGGTTATTATAATAGTATTATTTAATTTATGTTATTGAAATTTTGTATAGTATGGATTATTAAGTATTTTTATTGAAATTTTAATTTTATTTAGTATTTAGAAAGGTATATGATAAAATATTTATTAAAAATAATATTATATTTGTATAGTATTGATTTAAATATTTTTTATATAATTTTAATTTTATTATTAAATAATGTAAAAAGGTAATTTTTTTAGTAATAAAATTGGATAATATTAAATTATTATAAATATTTTAAATTTTAAAAGATATTATTAATATTAAAAATTAATTTATTATATATAATATTTTTTTATTGTAATATTATTTTATAAATATACTTATAAAATCAGTAGAATAAAATACTATACATTATAATTTATTAAAAATACAACTTAAAATATTACAAACAATTTATAAAAAAATATAGTAATATAATAATCAACATCAATTAATATTAGAACAAAATGGGGGTTATTTGGTAATTAGTATAGATATACAATATATAAAAACAAATCAAAATCAAAAACAAAAAATAATAGTTTAAATATTATAGGTGTTTATTAAAAAAATTTATAAGTTTTGTATTTTATATTATTTTTATTAATAATAGAGAAAAATGAAATGTGTTTTTTAATTAAATTAATAATTAAACTGATAACAACAACAATTTTAATTTTTTTTTAGATAGTGATAGATTTGTAAGAGTGTTATTAGGAAGTTTTATAGATAGTGATTAATTGGATATTTTTTTTATAATTTTAAAATTTAGCGCAGTGTTGGATTTTGATGTTGAAGAGAGTGAATCAAGGTTGGAGTTGTTTATTATGAGTTGTAAATTATCATAACCTGTAATATACAAATATTTTTAATACATATTTTTTTTATATATTATTTAATTTAATTTTTAATAGTAAAATAAATGTTTTAACTTTTATAAAATTTATTAAAATTATTTTAAAAATATTTATTATTTTTTTTATTGTTTTATGTTAAAATATTTTAAATTTTTTAATTAATGAATTTTAATTTTTGTATTAAATTTTAATTTTAAAATTAAATATAAAATATATATAACTTTTATAAAATTATATAAATACTTTTAAATTTAATTTAATTTCTAAATTAATTAAATTTTAAATATAATTAAATATTTTTTTTATTATAGATATTTTATTTTTAATATAAATTTTAAAATTTATTTTTATATTAAAAAAGACTTTTAATTATTTAATAATTTTTAATAGTATTATCTTTATACTATTAAATAAAATTATTTTATTTTATTTTTTATATCTAAAATAAAAATAAATTAATTTAGATTTAATATTATTAAATATTATTATATTTTTTTTAATTTTTTAATATTTTATTTAATTTTTTTATTTTAAATTATTATTGTTATATTATTTATATAAGAAAGTATTTTAATAGATAAATATTTTATTTTTAATTTTTTAAAAAAAAATATTAAATATAAAAAAATAGAATTAAAAATATAAATAATTTTTAAAATATTTTAATTTTTACTAAATTTAATTTTTTATTTATTTATTTATTAAAAACTAGTTTGATATATTTATTTAATATATTAATTAATTTTGTTTTTAAAATATTGTCAAAAGTTTTTTTTACATTGAAAAATAGAATAAAAGTTAAAAATTTTTTATTTTTTATTATTTTTATATTATTTATTAAGGATAGAATTATATTAATTATAAATTTTGATTTTTTATTATTAATTTATTTTGAATCTAATATATTATAAATTTTTAATAGAAAAGTTATTTTTTTTGTTATTATTTTTTTTAATATTTTTTTTAAATAATTTAAAAAATTTATAATTTTATAAATTTTTAATATATTATAATCTAATTTATTTAATTTTAATAATATTATTTTAATTGTTTTTTTAAAATAGATTAAATAATAATTATAATTTATTAATTTATTAAATAAATTATGAAATTTTTTTAAAATTATTTTATATACTTTTTTAAAATATAGAAAATTTATTTTATTTAAATTTAATATTTTTTTTGGAGTTTAACATTATAATTTTTTTAATTTTTTTATGTATAATTTTTTTTTATTTTATTTTTTTTTTATTTAAAATTATAAAATTATTTTTCTTTTTAAAAATTAAAAATTTTAGAAATAATGTTTTTTTTAATATTTTTGATTTTTTTTTGAAATTTAATATTTTTTCTTTTTTAAATTTTAAATTTTAAATTATTTATATTTTTTTTAATTTTATATATTTTAATATTTTGAAAAATTTTTTATTTTTTATATTTATTAAATAATTTTTTTAAGATTTTTGTTTTAATCTTTTTATTATTTCAAAATATACATTTTTTTTATTTTTAATTAAATTTTAGTTTTTTTATAATTTATTATTTTTTTAAAATTTTTTGTTTTATAAAATTTTTTAAAATTTTTTATTTATTTATTAATTCCACCATATTTTAAGTTTTAATGTAATTATTAATTTTAGTATTAATATTTTTATTATATTAATTAAATTTTTTTAAAATAGATTTGTTACTTATTTTAATTTTTGTTTTATTTCTACCTTATTTTTATTAAATAAAAAAAATAAATTATTTTAAAAATTATTTTTATTTAAATTTCTATTTAATTCTAATAATTTTTTTTAAAAAATTTTTTAATTTGTTTTTTTTTAATTATATTTATTAGTAAATAATAAAATATTTATTAGATTTATTAATTATAATATACAAAATAAAATTACTTCATAATTTAATTTAATATTTATTTTATTTTCAACTCTCCATTTTTTAATAAAATTAATCATTAAATTTATAATTAGAGTTAAATTTAATATAGATGAATTATTTATATTTTTCTTTTGATAATAATAAATTAATATTTTTAAATTATTTAAAATTTATAGTTTTTTATTTTCAATCAAATTTACTATTTTCATGGATTTTAATTTATTAATATATTTTAAATTTTATAAAAAAATAAAAATAAAATTTAAAAATCGACCTTTGGAATGAATAACCCCCCCATAACTTTTGAACGAAGTATTCAAAACCAAATAAAATTATATTAATCAAAAAAATGGAAAAAGTTATATAAAAATATTATAAAAATAAAAATAATACAAAAACTGATATAAAATAATTATAATAAAAAAAAATATACAAAAATTATGATTATTTACTATATAAAAAAAAAAATTTTTTATTTAATTTAAACTATATTTTTTTAAAATTAATTTCAAAATAAAAAATATATTAATAAATTTATCTTTAGATAAATTAATTTTAGTAATATAAGAATATATACCTATATATTATAAAAAAAAACTTAAAAAAAATATATTAATAAATTCCAGTAATAACAAAAAAAAAATAAATAAAAAAAACCTATTTCTAGAAATTAAAAAATTAAATAACCTTTTAAAAAAAAAGTACAAAAAATAAAAAATTTAAAACAAAAAATAAAAAAAAATAAAAAAAAATAATATAAAAAAGACATATACCTAAATTATCCAAAAATAATAAAAATAATAAAACAAAAAATAACCCAAAAATCTTAAAAAATATAAAAAATACATAAAACACAAAATCCACAAAACACAAAAATATTAATTAACCAATAAAGATTAATAATTCTAAAAAATACCACCAAACTACTTATTTAAAAATTAAATATTTTCAAAAAAAAAAATAAATAAGATTCTCAAAAAAAAATTAAATAATTCAAAATTAATCATTTCTAAAATTTTTTTAAATTTAAAAAAAAATCTAATTTTAATTACCCATAAAAACACCAAAAAAAAAAGATATTCTAAAATATAAAGAAAAAATCTACCAAAAACTTATCAAAATAAATAAACATATACAAAAACTCTTTAAAATAAAAAATTAAAGCTTCTTAATAATACATAAAATTTCTAAAAATCAAAAAATAAAAAATATCAAAAAAAAAATAAAAACAAACAATACAATCACTTTAATTAAAAATCCAAAATAATTAATAAAAAAAGAAAAATTAAAAAAAAAAAAATTTTTTTCTATAATTATTACTACAAAAATAAATTAATCGACTTTTGGAACGAACAACCCCTCCATAACTTTTGAATGAAGTATCTAAAACCAAATAAAATTATATTAATTAAAAAAATAAAAAGAATTATATAAAAATATTATAAAAATAAAGGTGATATAAAAATTGATATAAAATAATTATGATAAAAGAAGATATATAAAAATTATAATTATTTATTATATAAAAAAAGGGGTTTTTTGTTTAATTTAAATTATATTTTTTTAAAATTAGTTTTAAAATAAAAAATATATTAATGAGTTTGTTTTTAGATAAATTAATTTTAATAATATAGGAGTGTGTATTTATATATTATAAAAAAAGATTTAAAAAAAATATATTAATAAATTTTAGTGATAGTAGAAAAAAAATAAATAAGAAAGATTTATTTCTAAAAATTAAAAAATTAAATGATTTTTTAAAAAAAAAAGTATAAAAAATAGAAGATTTAAAACAAAAAATAAAAGAAATAAAAAAAAATAATATAAAAAAGATATATACTTAAATTGTTTAGAAAATAATAAAAATAACAAAACAAAAAGTAATTTAAAAATCTTAAAAAATATAAAAAATATATAAAACACAAAATTTATAAAACATAAAAATATTAATTAATTAACAAAAGTTAATAATTTTAAAAAATATTATTAAACTATCTATTTAAAAATTAAATATTTTTAAAAAAAAAATAAATAAAATTTTTAAAAAAAAATTAAATAATTTAGAATTAATTATTTTTGAAATATTTCTAAATTTAAAAAAAAATTTAATTTTAATTATTTATAAAAATACTAAAAAAAAAAACATTTTAAAATATAAAAAAGAAATTTATTAAGAATTTATTAAAATAAATAAACATATATAAAAATTTTTTAAAATAAAGAATTAAAATTTTTTAATAATATATAAAATTTTTAAAAATTAAAAAATAAAAAATATTAAAAAAAAAGTGGAAATAAATAATATAATTATTTTAATTAAAAATCTAAAATAATTAATAAAAGAAAAAAAATTAAAAAAAAAAAATTTTTTTTTTATAATTATTATTATAAAAATAAAAATAAAAATAATAAAAATTTAAAATAAAAAATATATTTTTTTAAAAAATAAAAAATTTAAAATAAAAAGATATATAAAATTTTTTAGAAATAATAAATATACAAATTATTAAAAAATAGAATATTATATATTAAATTATAAAAACAATTTTATTTATAAAATTTATATTAGAAAATATAAAATAATTAAGTATTTATATAATATATATTAAAAAAATAAAAAATTTTGTAAATATATAAAATATAAATATATTAATTATAATAAAAAATATAAAATAAAAAATTCTTTATATTTTAAAAATAAAAAATAAAATATTATTATAAATAAATAATAATATTTTAAAAATAATATAATATAATTGTAAAAAATTTATAAATATAATATAATTAATTTTAAATTTTGTATTAAATTATGATAATATAAATTTAATTTTTTATAAGAATTTTAATTTTTAAAAAAAAATATTATAATTTTATATACAAAATTTTAATTAATTTTTTTAAATTTAAAAAATAAAAAAAATTAAAATAAAGTAATTATTTTTATAAAAAGAAATTTATTTTATAAAATTATAAATTGGAAAAATTTAATTAAAAATAAAAATTATTAAATTATTGATTTTAAATTAAACAAGTTTAAAAAAATTAGATTTATTAATATTTATAATAAAAAATAAAAAAATAATAATAAAAAATATATAGTAAATTAATTTTTTAATAAAATTAAAAATTATTATATTAAAAAAATATTATTAATTAAAAATTTTAATATTTATTATTTATTATAAAATTTTAAAATTAAATTTAATTTAAAAATAAAAAAAATAATAAAATTAATTAAAAATAAAAATTTATAATTAATAAATAAATTTAATATATTAATTTATTATAATATTAAAAAAAATAATAGGTTTAAATTTTTAATTATTGATTTATTTTTTATATTTATTAATTTAAAAAAATTAATTATAAATTAGAAAATAGATGAAAAAATTAATATAGGATTAAATTATAAAATAATTTTAATTAAAATAAAATTAAAAAGAAATAATTTAATAAATAATTTTTTATTAATTAATAAATTTAATTAGAATAAAATTAATTAAAAAAATTTTAAAAAAAAATTATTAAATTTAAATAAAAGTTTAAATAAAAATAATTTATAATAAAATTTTTTATTTTTATTTAATGAAAAAAAAAAAATTTTTGAAAATAATTTAAAATTTGTAATATTTTTTTTTTAAAAAAATTTAATTTTAATAGTAAAAAAATCTATATTAATTTTAAAAATAATATTAAAATTAAAAATCTAGTAGAATAATAAAATAGATAAAATAAAAAAAAAAAATATTATAATAAAAAAAAATATGGAAATTAAATAAAATTTAATAAAATTAGGAATTATTTAAAATAAAAAGAAATAAACATTTTAAAAAAATTAAATTTTTTAAAGAGAAATTTTAAACTAATTTTTTAGAAAATATTAAAAATAAAAAAATATTTCTTATACTTAATTTTTCTAAATTTAAAAAAATTTAAAAAATATTAAATCTAATTTATAAAAACAAAAATATTTTTAATTTTAAAAATAAAATAAAAATATTAAAAAAAACATTATTTCTAAAATTATTAAAATATAAAAAAATAAATCCACTTTTACCAATAAAAATAATAATTAATAAAAAATTAATTAAATAAAAAAAAATAAGAAATAATAAAATTAAAAAAACTATCTTTTTATCTAATTTCAAAAAAGTATTAAAACTAAATAGAATTAATTTTTTATATTTAAAAAAAACTTATAAAATTATATCAAAAAAACTTAATAAATTATTTAAATAATTATTAAATAATAATTATTATTTAATTAGTTTTAAAAAAGTAATTAAAATAATTTTATTTAAATTAAATAAATTGGATTATAATATTCCAAAAGCTTACAAAATTATTAGCTTATTAAATTATTTAAAAAAAATATTAAAAAAAATAATAGTAAGAAGAATAACCTTTCTATCAAAAATTAATAAAATTCTAAATCCAAAACAAATTAAAGATAAAAAATAAAAATTTGTAATTAATATAGTTTTATTTTTAATTCATAATATAGAAATAGTTATTTTAAAAAAATTAAAAATTTTTGTTTTATTTTTAGATATTAAAGAAGTTTTTAATAATATTTTAAAAAAAAAATTAATTAATATATTAGAAGATATAAATTTTTTTAAATAATTAATTTAATAGATAAATAATTTTATATTTAAAAGATTAATTAAATTGGTTTTTAATAAATAAATAAAAAAATTAAAATCTGTAGAAATTAAAATATTATAAAGTTTTTTAATATTTTTAATTTTTTTTTTATTATATTTAATATTATTATTTAATTTATTAGAAAAAGAAATATTATTTATTATTAAATTATTTTATATAGATGATTTAATATTAATTATAATTAATAAAAAAATAAAAATAAATATAAAAAAATTAAAAAAAATTATAAAAATAATTTTTAATTAAATTATAAATAATATAATAACTTTTAATAATATAAAATCAAAATTAATTTATTTTAAAACAAATCTAAAAAAAAAAAATGAATTTAGAAAATTAAATATTAAATTATTAAATAATATAATAATAAAATTTATTAATAATTTAAAATAGTTAAATATATACTTTAATATGGGATTAAATTTTAAAAATTATATTAAAATTAAAATTAATATAGTAAATAAAATTTTAAATTTTATTAAAATATTAGTAAATTTAGAAAAAAAATTTAAAATTAAAGCTTTAATATAATTATATAAAAATTATATTTATTTTATTTTAAATTATGAAATTAAAATTTAGTAAAAAAATTAAAAATAATAAAAAATTTTAAAAAAATTTAAATTAATTTAAAATAAAATGTTAAAAAAAATAACAAAAAATTTTAAAATAATTTTAATAAATATTTTAGAAGTTAAAGTTTTTATTTTATTATTAAAAATCAAATTAAATAAGATATAAAAAAAATATATTTTAAGATTTTTTTTTTTTAATAAAAATTATTTTATAAAAAAAAGATTTTTAAAGTTATTTTTATCTAAATTTATTTTAAAAAAAGAAGAAATAGATTTAAAATTTTATTTAAAATAAAATAAAAATAAAAAAGAAGGGGATAAAAAAAAATATGCTTTTATATTGGATAGAATATTATTAAGAATTAATTTTTTAATAAATTTATATATAAAGATTAAAAAAATAAATATAAAATTTAATTTATTTTAAATTAAAAATAAAATTAATTTTTTTATAAATAATGTATTTAAAAATTTAAAAATAAAAAATTATAAAAATAAAAAAAAAATTAAATTAAATTTTAAAAAAAATTTATTTATTTATACAGATAATTCTATATTAAAAATAAAAAATAAAAATAAAAATAATAAAAAAAAAAAATTTTTAAAAATAAAAATATATAAAAAAATAAATAACAAATTTATTTTTAAAATTTATTCCAATTTAAAAAAAAATATAAAAATATATGATGTAGAATTGATTATTTTAAAAATAAAATTTAAAAAATCCTTAAAAATAATTAATAAAAATAAAAAAATAAAAAATATTTATTTTTTTATTAATAATTAGGTTGTAATAAAAAAATTATAAAATCTAAATATAAAATTTAATTAAAAAATAATTTTAGAAATTTAAAATATTACAAATAAATTTAATTCTAGAAATATTAATATATTTATAAAATGGGTTTTAGGTTATTTTAAAATTATTAAAAACAAAAAAATAAATTATTTAGTCAAAAAAATTACAAAAATAAAAATAAAAAGTTTATTTAAATCCTTCACTTATTTAAAACAAAAAATAAAAAAAAAAAATTTAATAAAATAAGAAAAAAAATATATAAAATAAAAAAACAAGTTAAATTATATTAATAAATTAAAATTGAAAAGAAATAAAATATTTATTAAATTTAATAATAATTTTATTTCTTTTTTAACTTAATTAAAAATTAAACATAAGTATTTTAATAATTATTTATATAATATTCCAAACTTTAAAATTTTAAATAAAAATTATATATATAGGAATAAATTTTAAATATTAAAACACTTAATTATAGAATATAAATTTTATAATAAAAAAAAAAATATTAAAAAAAAAATTTAAAAAAGTTAATAAACAATTAAATTATTATTTTTTATTATTTAATAATAAAAATATAATTTTTTTAAAAAAATTTTTAAATAAAATAAATATTACAAAAAAAAAATATAATAAAAATCCTAAAAATAATTATTTTACAAAATAAAAAAATTTAAAAATTTAATAATAAAAAGGTTTTAGAGATAAAATATATTATTTTAATATTATATTAAAATAAATAAATAAAAATAATAAATATATGATATTATTTTTTTAATAAAAAAAAAAAAATAAAAATAAAAAAACTAAAAGGAATTTTAAAAATAAAAATAAAAAAATAATAATAAAAATAAAAAAAATAATAAAATACGAAAAGCATATATTTTAATTTCTTTTCCTTCATTCCGCCATAACCGAAAGGTTGCATGCGTGTATGATAAATAATAATAATAATAATAATTAAATTTAATTTCAAAATTCTATAGTAAATAATAAGTATTAAAATCTTTAATTAATAACGTTTTTTTAGTACAACAATCCTTAATTCTATTAAAGAATCAATCCACTATATATTCCCCATTATTATTTTTTAATTTTTTATTGTAGATATTAATAAATCTAATTTTTTTAAATTTATTTAATTTAAAATCAATAATTTAGTAATTCTTATTTTTAATTAAATCTTTTTAATTTGTAATTTTATAAAGTAAATTTTTTTTTATAAAAATAATTATTTTATTTTTATTTTTTTTATTTTTTGGGTTTGAAAAGATTAATTAAAATTTTGTATATGAAATTGTAATATTTTTTTTTAAAAATTAAGGTTTTTATAAAAAAATTAAATTTATATAAAAAAAAATAAAAAAAAAAAAAAAAAAAAAAAAAAAAAAAAAAAAAAAAAAAAAAAAAAAAAAAAAAAAAAAAAAAAAAAAAAAAAAAAAAAAAAAAAAAAAAAAAAAAAAAAATATACAATTTATATACAAAATTTTAATTAATCTTTCAAACCAAAAAATAAAAAAAATAAAAATAAAATAATTATTTTTATAAAAAAAAATTTACTTTATAAAATTACAAATTAAAAAGATTTAATTAAAAATAAGAATTACTAAATTATTGATTTTAAATTAAATAAATTTAAAAAAATTAGATTTATTAATATCTACAATAAAAAATTAAAAAATAATAATGGGGAATATATAGTGGATTGATTCTTTAATAGAATTAAGGATTGTTGTACTAAAAAAACGTTATTAATTAAAGATTTTAATACTTATTATTTACTATAGAATTTTGAAATTAAATTTAATTATTATTATTATTATTATTTATCATACACGCATGCAACCTTTCGGTTATGGCGGAATGAAGGAAAAGAAATTAAAATACATGTTTTTCGCACTTTATTATTTTTATTATTTTTATTATTATTTTTTATTTTTATTTTTAAAACTTTTTTTAGCCCTTTTATCTCTTTTTTCTTTTTTTTATTAAAAAAACAATATTGTATATCTATTATTCTTACCCATCCACTTTAATATAATATTAAAATAATATATTTCATTTTTAAAACCTTTCCATTATTAAATTTTTAAATTTTTTTATTTTATAAAATAATCATTTTTAAAATTTTTATTATATTTCTTTTTTACAATATTTGTTTTATTTAAGAATTTTTTTAAAAAAATTATATTTTTATTATTAAATAATAGAAAATAATAATTTAATTACTTATTAACTTTTTTAAATTTTTTTTTTAACACTTTTTTTTCTTTATTATAAAGTTTACATTTTATAATTAAATATTTTAGTGTTTAAAATTTATTCTTGTATATACAATTTTTATTTAAAATTCCAAAATTTAAAATATTATATAAATAATTGTTAAAATATCTATACCCAGTTTTTAACTAAATTAAAAAAAAAAAAAAAATTATTACTAAATTTAATAAATATTTTATTTCTTTTTAATTTTAATTTATTAATATAATTTAACCTATTTTTTTATTTTATATATTTTTTTTTTATTTTATTAAATCTTTTTTTTTTACTTTTTGCTTTAAATAAACAAAAGATTTGAACAGACTTTTTATTTTTATTTTTATAATTTTTTTGGTTAAGTAATTTATTTTTTTATTTTTAATAATTTTAGAGTAATCTAAGATTTATTCTATAAATATATTAATATTTTTAGAATTAAATTTATTTGCAATATTTTAAATTTTTGAAATTATTTCTTAATTAAGTTTTATATTTAAACTTTGTAATTTTTTTATTGCAATCTAATTATTAATAAAAAAATAAATATTTTCTATTTTTTTATTTTTATTAATTATTTTTAAAAACTTTTTAAATTTTATTTTTAAAGTAATTAATTTTATGTTATATATTTTTATACTTTTTTTTAAATTAAAATAAATTTTAAAAATAAATTTATTATTTATTTCTTTATATATTTCTATTTCTAAAGATTTTTCTTTTTTATTATTTTTATTTTTATTTTTTATTTCTAATATAAAATTGTTTGTATAAATAAGTAAGTTTTTTTTAAAATTTAATTTAATTTTTTTTTTATTTTTATAATTTTTTATCTTTAAATTTTTGGGTATACTATTTATAAAGAAATTAATTTTATTTTTAATTTAAAATAAATTAAATTTTATATTTATTTTCTTAATCTTCATGTATAAATTTATTAAAAAGTTAATTTTTAATAATATTTTGTCTAATATAAAAACATATTCTTTTTTATTTTTTTTTATTTTATTTTTATTTTATTTTAAATAAAATTTTAGATTTTTTTTTTTTTTTTTAAAATAAATTTAAATAAAAATAATTTTAAAAATTTTTTTTTTACAAAATAATTTTTATTAAAAAAAAGAGATTTTAAAATATACTTTTTTTATATTTTATTTAATTTGATTTTTGGTGGTAAAATAAAAGCTTTAATTTCCAAAATATTTATTAAAATTATTTTAAAATTTTTTATTATTTTTTTTAATATTTTATTTTAAATTAATTTAAATTTTTTTAAAATTTTTTATTGTTTTTGATTTTTTTATTAGATCTTAGTTTTATAATCTAAAATAAAACAAATATAGTTTTTATATAATTATATTAAAATTTTAATTTTAAATTCTTTTTCTAAATTTGTTAATATTTTAATAAAATTTAAAATTTTATTTGCTATACTAATTTTAATTTTAATATAATTTTTAAAATTTAGTTTTATATTAAAATATATATTTAACTATCTTAAATTATTAATAAATTTTATTATTATACTATTTAATAATTTAATATTTAATTCCCCAAATTTATTTTTTTTTCTTAGATTTATTTTGAAATAAATTAGTTTTGATTTTAT